>JAZHYW010030174.1:0-32107 GCA_037355805.1 Ixodes ricinus
TGGATGTTAATAGTTGTACCCTTTGTAACGGGCGGTAGCTTGCGCCACCTAGCCTAAACCTAAAAAAAGGCAAACATATGATTCCTCCCGCCCTTTTAAGCCAATTTTCGTCCTTACCCTATCACCAGGCAGTGTGGGATATCGCCAGAATGACGCTGTAGAGGATCGGAAAAACAAAAAAACAAAAGAAGAATACAGCAACAACATTACTTTCGCCCTTTATCCCTTTTGTTTTCTTTTCGCGTGACTGTTTCGTCCACATTGGTCATACGAAAACCGCCTTCAGACATATTCCAAGCATAGGCTATATACACGGAGGTAGGAAGCTTCTGGAGTGACATTAAGATGCTGCATGCAGAGGGATACGCACAAAGACGACGAGCGTCGTGACAATGCACTTTTGGCGCTGCCTGATTGAAGCCCCGCCGGAATCGCGCAGCGTTGGCCACGGTCGGTCCTCAGGTGAAACGGAGTATATATGCGGGGAGTCGCAAGTTCGTCTCGCTTCTCAGACAAGTCTTGTTGCCGATGACGTCAGAACGCCGAGCTCTTGGTTGGCCGATTGAAAAAGAAAACTTGTGGGTACACCTCAAGGCGTGCAAGCATTGAGGTCTACCCACTATCCCGCTCGATCGAAGCCAATCAAGAACTCGGCAGTCGTTCTGGCGTCACCGCAACTGATTCACAAGAAGCAGACGAACTTGCGCTTCGGATAGTGTAAAGGCGGGTGCAAACTGAGACAAAAATGCTAGCAAACATATAGAGTTAAAAAACTATTTTCGCAAAACGAGAAAAACGTTTTCGAAAATCTTTATTGGGGACTGAGAATAGCGGTCATTAAAAATGACTAGGCTCGAGTTAGTCGAACTACGATAGATTTATTGAAAATGATAAAAACGTCTCAAATGACTCGTTTTGCCCCCAAATCCGGGGTAAAATGAGGCAGTATATGTGGTTCAAAATGAGACACCCTGCCATAAAAAGGAGAGGACAGCTCAGTTCTTGCGCTCGAAATACTCGAAGTACTGCGTGGACCGTGGTTCCCTATATGCGATCTTCGTGAGCCCACTCTTCGCCCGCCGTGCATTAGATCCACACAGATATTTCTGCTTCGTTGTTTTTTGGCACCGCGAGGCACTGCCAGTCGTATTTGAAGCTCGTCACTCGGTTTTCAGAACGCTTTCCGCTTTACCGACTGAAGACCCGATGCGAAAAAAATTAACCGAGAATCGGACGGAACTATGACCCTCCGAAAACCATTGAATACGCGATTTTCCGAAGCCGAGCCACATGGAGCATCTTTTTCCCCCACGGAAATCGCGATGCTTTACGTTTCTTACGCTCCGACCCTTCCAAAATCGGAGGCTCCGTCCGAGAAATATCTGGCGTTTCAGATCTATCGAATCGTTTCCCCCGATTTTCGCAGAAGGGGAGGAGCCTAGCTGCCGTCCCAACTTCGTTTGCGGTTTCCGCAGTATATTGGGTCGTTGATCGCATCGTGTGTTCCAGCCTTTATTCAGCGAACAAACACCCCGCGGAATATCTCGCTCAACCTGAGTAGTCTTCCTCCTTGGTTTCATCTGTTTCACAGTAGGTGAAATCAGTCTCAACGACCTGCTCATTTATTGTACGTGAGTCCGAGAGGTGACTTTTCCATACACACAACATGCTGGATAAACTGTTTATCTTGCTGGTCGGAAACAACTCGCCGTTTGAATGCTGACCGACTTTTATAAAGCACTAGCTTTTTACAATCGTTCAGTTTTTTGTACGCCTTTGAAGTGCATCCTTAGGTAGCCCCGAAGGTGTTGACTGCAGCACGAACAGAATGAAGCTGCTGACGCAGGCTTTCAAGTGTTTTTTTAATCTAATTTTTGCACCATAAAGTTCTGGCTTTCACGTTTTTTCTTTTGTACTTCTAGGTCGTCATAAAAAAGAGACTATAGCCAACAAACACTGAGTTTGGAAAAATATAATATTAAATAAGACTTCGGTGTGGGCTAGTTGTTACATATCGGTTTAAAGAGTTAGAAGGCGCGAACTGAGACAGGACGGAGAAAGACACATACGTACTACAACGAGGACAGACGCTTGTCCTTGTCATACGTGTGTTTTTTTTCGTCCTCTTACAGTTCGCCCCTTTTTAACCTTTTAATCCATATGTATACCAACTAGCCTCAACCAGATTCTTATTGCATCCCATTTCTTCTACTCTGGACTTTTTGCCCTTATCATCACGTCAAGCACCAGCTACCGCCAGCGTTAACCTGTTTGGCGTATCATATTACGACTGTTGGCTGCAATAATGTCGCCTTTTGCTCCTTGCATATACTCTATTTGAAGAATTTTATTGTTCATAATACCCAAACTCTAAATCAATAAAGTTATATCTATGATTAACCAACGAAATAGGTAAATGAAGATGAGTTAATTTTTGTACAGCAGCTTTTCCAAGCTCAGTGGCACGACGCCAGAAAAACACGAGTGCAGGAATTTCACCACAACCTGGAGGCTCTCAGACCCACCAACAATAAGTGGCATTTGCTTTGGCCAGTGTGGTTTCCTAATCGTGATCTATTTACTATGAAGTAAAACGGTCAAGTTTCGCGGTTTATCGGTCAAAGTATCGAATTGTTTGCTCAGAAAGCATCGCATACAGATGGCGTTAAACTCAGAATGTAACATTTTGCTCCATGTCCAAAGGGATCGTACAGCTCTTTCAATGGACTGCAT
This sequence comes from Ixodes ricinus, assembly GCA_037355805.1. Taxonomy (NCBI): domain Eukaryota; kingdom Metazoa; phylum Arthropoda; class Arachnida; order Ixodida; family Ixodidae; genus Ixodes; species Ixodes ricinus. Next base: position 2,734 of record JAZHYW010030174.1, read on the forward strand.
AAATCAGTTTCTTTAGGAATCGAGCTAAAAGTTGCTACAGACGTCGCAGAAAATGGCGTATTTTGCGTGTCTAGATTAAAGATAAATGTGCTTTACCTGAGTAAAAAGTGCAAAAATTAAGACTAAATTTGGCACCTACGGCAGCCGTCTATAAATGAAAAACACCAGGGTGATTCGACAGCAGAGAGATGGCGGCAGCAGTTGTCATAGCTAAGATAGCCCGAAGAAAATTTCTCTTGTTGATTTTGTTTTTATTCAAAGTGTTTGATTTGACAAAAAAAAAAAATAAAAGGAACAAAGTATGCACTACACCAAAACAGCTTGCGCCGCATTTGGCTCAAAAAACATAATATGCCACCGGCGATCATTGTCGGCTCCCTGGCTCTTCCCTGTCTCCATCTGTCGGCTTTTGCGCAAATCAAACACCTCTTGTAAGCAAACAGATGCCGTAGGTAGTGAATTCACATTCCCAGTATTTTACTCTTTACTCAGGTAAGCCCGTCCTTTAAAAACTTGAGCACTCCAACGAAACCATCTTCGGCCGCGGCCACCTGCTAAGATGCCGATTTATGCGGTTCTTTCAACACCATTGGGTGCTAATTTTGCAATTGCGCCTATTTTATGTCAATTGTTTCCTGTCTTTTTAAAAAAAAAAGTTTATCACACTTTTTTATTGTATAAGCTTATTAACCTTGTGGTCTTCCCCTACCCTGAAGTATTAACATGCAGCGTTTTTCTTTCAGTGATACATCGCTTCTGCTCACGTTTGAGAAAGAAAGGAACCTAGACCGAGGACATTCATCTACAATTTTGGCTTATGGGATCTACATCTTTGATTGAAGTACAGTTAGATCAACAAACATAACGCCCCCCCCCTAGTATCGAAATGTTGTCATTAAAACTGCTATTGTCGTGGGAAGTGGTCTTCTGGTCCACTAATGTATAATTTGGTGCCGTCAATGCTTTGACTGAGTAAAACAATGAGTGTGGTGTTCGCGCGAACTGTGCTAGCAACAGTGTATATTTATGGCCTCAAGCCAGGGGATCGGTGGCCGAGTGGTGCGCACACCAGCTCGGAGCACGTGGAGCGAAAGCTCGCGCTGCAGAACCCAGGATACTGGGCTCAATTCCCGCCCCTGCCCGTTTCGATCTGGATGAGCATCGTACCGGCGTGCGGTCGTGTATCACTACTGCGTGGTGCACGTTAAAGACCCCAGGCTAGCGGTTTGTACTGCACTGGCGAAATTGCTCATCTACAGCTGGGAGACTCGTCGCCCTTGGAGGCGGACCAAGTTCTAGGCTGTATAAACATACACACAACCCAATTTTTGGCACTCAAGCAAATAACTAAAATTAAATCAAAAGAAGCTTGACGTAAATAATTTGAGTGTGATAATGTTCACGACTCTATTAACTGTTATTGACGAGGCCATCGGCACCAGCAGGTGATGAAGCAACCTATTTGTCGTCAACAAACCTGATTTATCTCGATGAGACTCACCCTTCAAGAGGTACTCCGGTGTTTTGTTCATACAAAGATTCATGGCCTTGTGTTGATGAATACGATTGCCCTGGACGAGGTAACACACGGATGACGAGAGGCGATGTGTATTTTTCAAAAACTTCGTCGTTACTGTGCAACACTTTTTCTTTTTAAGCTGCTGTGGCGTTCACAATACTTTTTTTCACTGGTGAGGTTAAATGTAAAGCTCGAGAGCAAGGTCACTAAAGGCCCTATCACACCGAGGCAACAGTTGGACAACTCTATACCGGCAACACAAGGAAATCGTGGTGCCGGTGACCCTGTCACATGACGGCAACGACAACAGTTGGGCAACATGTTGCTGGCGCCGGGCAACCGTGTTGGCCGATTTGTTGTCCAACCACCCTGTCACACCGCGCTGATGGTGTGACAGGTTTCATCCAACCAGATGGGGCATTCAGAGCATATCAGTAGAAAAGGGAGTAAAGGAAACTGGGAGAAATTGTGGGATGAGAGAATCCAGGAAAAATCAGCTTTAACAATATAGAGGCACAAAAACAAGAAATAAAGAGGAACAGTTTTTATGATAATTAATTGTGGAGCTAACTGCTGCTTTAAGCTATCGCGGAGGTGTTGAGAACAAAAAGATATGGGCTAAATTCTAGGAAATAGACACTCTATGCGACATATGCAAACGCGAAAGTAGTAGCAGCAGTAGTAGTATGCGTTTTGGGGAGAGGGGTTGGGAAGCCGCGAAAGAAACTATAGAACATGTAATTTTACGGTGCACGGGGCTTCGTACCAGACTTTTGGGGGGATGACTACGGATTTGGAGGGGGCACTGGGGTTCGCAGACATGGATGGACGAATGGATAGGGAAAGAATAGCGGTAACTAAGAGAAATTGGGAGATTGGTGGAAAATATCTGGGGAGGGGTAAAAATACAGATGAAAATAAGCAATGGAAACACTAAAGGGGGCGGGGAGAGGGTTGCATTAAAACAAAATTTATAGCAATTAAAAAAAAAAAAGAAGGGATGACGAAATGTTAGGCTAGGGGCACAGGCTGCCGCCTGTCACAAAGAATAGCCGAAAAGAAAACACGATCTTTTTGTACGACCGGTCACTATAACCACTAGAAAAACGGGCAAGGCATGTACAGATATACGAAAGACAAAGATCGAGTAAGACAACGCCGAGTGAGGCTCTCTGTCCGCCTTCCATCGTGTTTTCTTCTTCTCCCGGGCAGAAGAAAGCTCTTCGTGTTTATTTGTTTTTGTCTTTTACACCGTTTCACTTTCCAACTTGTTCGACGTCTCCCGCCACCTGCACAGACATCAAACGCGGGTCCGTACACCCTCGATTCGCGGGTTCAAGCTCGCGTCAGACGATGTAGCATCGCGCCAGGAGGTAGAATTATCTTTGTCTTTGATGTGCGCTACTGGTATTCTAGCACGCTCTTGAGGCACGGCTGAAAAGCGCCCGGCGCGAGAGCTAAGAGCATCGTCTTCGAGGGTACGGACGATACTTCTACTGGTTTACTTGTCTGGGGATGGTGGTCGAGTCCACTTTTCCCTTTGCAAGTAACTCGTCGACATAAAGTGGGGGAGCGGGAGTTAGGCCATCTAAGGAGTGCTGAAAGAGAGAGAGAGAGAGAGAGAGAGAGAGAGAAAGAGAACGCGTAAAAGTGGTGTGATTCTCTATACATGAGCTCATCTCTGTGACGTCACGGCGCGGTGGTGGCGCGCCGGTCGCACTTCCGGTCTGGGGCTGTGGGCAGAAGTCCCCATGCCAGACGTGTATTCCTGGGTTGTTTTGAAAGGAACCAGACAAAAACCTGCCTTCTCGTCAAAACGCCGCGACTGGGGCCGTACCAAAAGTGTCGAGAAAGGTTTGAAGGTCAGTTTTCACGTGCTCGGTTCGTCCGAGAATCTGGATATGTGCCGTGAAAAGGGAAAAGCAGACGCCGTCGGACAACGATTGCTTGGGCGGGAAGCACTTTGGGTTGAATTCACGGATACTTGTGGTCATCAGATTTATTTGTTTTGTTCAAACATGAACGCCAGAAAACCGTCAAGTTGTGCGGACCACCTGCGGACTACGTTCAGTGCGTCTTCAAGTTCAAACGGCCGCCTGATCGTTCGAACTGTCGTCTGCTCTTTCAAACGTTTCTGCTTGTCGTCTGCTCTCTTAGACGACGCCGGCCCGTAGACCAAATGTTGGCCCGGTCCTTGCGATAAGAAGTAAGTGCAGGCCTCAAAAGACTTAAATTTGAAGGTTGGTAAGCAGGCTCGATGTAAACAGAAGATACAAGGATATGTTGATCATTGTTACCAGTGACCATCACCGACTTGTTATGCCTAATTCAGTTGGTCCGATTCTGCTTGCGATTTTCAGTATCGACGTCGACCAACTCAGCTACGGTTCACGCTTTTGCAGCCCGAGCGGCGTCGCGACTGAAAATTCCGAGCGAAATCTCATCATGCGAATCAGGCTTTAGCGTACATACTGCGGCGTCCACGCGGAATGAATCGCCACATGTCACATTATTCACGCGAAGTTTTGCGGTGTAACAAGCCTCGGTAATTTCGCTGACGCCGCTCAAGATAGTCAGACATCGCCAGGAAGACGTAGAACCAACAATTCGAACGCGAAAAGGGCAGGGGGACTCACACTGACGCCGACAACATCGCATTTCAATGGTGTGTTTATGGGCGACGGCGAGTTTCTTGCCCACACCCCCATCGCGCATGCGCGGCGCCGGTGGCGTCCGCTAGGGGCGCTCCGGGCGCTCCGGTTTGTTTGTAAACATGAGTTGGTGTATTGTTTTGTGAGACCGATGGCCACATCTCTCGCTCTCTGCAACCTTCCCTCCCTTGGCCTTCACGAATATTGGTATGAAAGTGACCCCCGATGAACGATCGATAACCCCTAACCGCCACTACTCTCTGCTGGTCGAGATTTCGGTCATGGAGTGTCTGTCGTCTCCATGGCCATCTTTTAATGAGATGTTCAAAATTTAGGGCATTAAGGAAAACGAAAACCTGAAGTTTCAATGCATACTTCTTGCCATACAAAACAAAAAAGACATTGTTTTTAGCAAGAACAACAAGCTCTAATCTACGGAAACACATCAAGATAAGCCGAGGCATCGCATTCTGCATTGGCTATACATAGGGTTCGGAGTTTTCGGTTTAAACCGATAAAAACCGATAAAAGTTACGCCGAATGCATTTTCGGAGATTCGGTTTTAACCGAAAAAGGTCATTTTGTAGGTTCGGCGTTTTTCGCTTTAAACCGATAAAAGTACGTCTAATCCGTCTTCGAAATTCGGTTTTAACCGAAAAAAGGTTCGTTTTCTACGGGCCGCGTCGACGTGGAAGGGGGAGGAGAGGGGGAGGGAGGAGAGGGCTTTGCAAGGTTCTACATTGTGTGACGTCTTCGTGATCGGCCCTCTTCCAACGTTCCACGTGCAACAAAAGAGGTCTTGGATTGGCCTCTTCCCGGGACATCTGTGTCCATTCTGGGATCGGGCTGAGCTTGTCAAGTTCCTGGTTTTTAAAAAAGTTCGGCTGTCATGCACGCCAGAGGACATCGAGGAAATCCTTCATACTTCTCTTAACACCCTCTCTCAAAACTCCCTGTGGTAAAAACATAAATACAATGGATATATATATATATTGTTTTGTTCCTATTTTGCTGGTTTTTGTACGGTCATCACCTCAGACAGTCACGCTGCCGTGAGAGAATGGGAAGGAGAAAGAAGCGTGCTAAAGATTATGCCCGCGAATTCCGCTATTTTGAGGCAGTGTGCTTGACGCAAGTTGTAGCGAAGACGACGTATGTATATGTGCCGTTATTCTTTGAGTAATCACAAATATCACAGTTACAAGGATCATTTGATCCGGTGTCCGATGGTGTTTCTTTCCTATACACCGAAAAAAAAGACGGTAAACTTTTTGGGAAATAAATATACACCGAAAAAAACCGAAAATCGAAATTTAAAGTAAACACCAAAAAAGTATGCCGAATTTAAAAAAAATAAAAACCGAAAACGCCGGAACCCTAGCTATACACTGTAACGTTAGAACCAAGTTTTTTCTTTCTCTGTGAATAAAAAGGCCGACACGGCTGAACCAAAGGGAGCTTTTGTAGATCGCTTCTTTAGCTCCGAAGCTCATAGCAGGCGCTGCTACTGGAGTAGGCGAACCGCTAGCTTTGTTTGCACACCTCCAGGGATCATTTCCGGAGGCCGTAAACTAGCGGGATGGCGGGTGTGGTTGCAGCTGCCGGTGCCTTGTCAGCTTACAGGTGAACGGAGTGCACTTATACTCTTTCTGTTAAACACCATATTTTATTTATACAAAAAGGACTGCCATAAAAGGGCGTGTGAGAAATGAAAAGGAGTTTTTGCAGAACATTTTTTAAAAAATATCAGAATTATTTTCGTGGTTTTTTGGACAGGTGTACGGTAAAAGTAACTTGAAAGTAATTTGTAACGTATCGAGTAAAGTAATCCGTTACTTTTCAGCGAAAGTAACTTGTAATGGTAATCGGCCACATTTGAGGCTCGATAATTTGTAATTGTAATCCATTTCATTTTTCAAGTAACGAGCACAAGTCTAGCTGGATGGATGTTAACGGCTGAACCTTTTCGGTCGGTAGTTTGCGCCGCCGAGCCTAGAAACCAAACTACCAAAAATATAATTTCTCACGCTATTGACACGTTCGAATCAAATGCTTCTGATATTCAAATTCACGGGACAGTAATACGCTAGAATTTACCTCAAACTTGTTTTCTTCAAGAACCTCCTTAGCTTCTCCTTAAATATGCTGCTCGCACAGTACTTGTGATGCATTCGAAATTCTTTCATTTTGTTTCATTTGCTCAAAAAGATATACGGGGAATTCCCGGTAAAAGAAAATCGTGTTTCTCGGCCCGGTTAAATAACCTATGTATCGCAGAAAGCTCTAACTCCTTGAGAATGTGACGCTAGCTGGTTGGGAACGCGAAAGTTTGGCAACAAGGCAACAAGGCAACAAAGTTTGGCAACAATAAATGAAAAGATAATTGAAAAAAATTGTTTTTCTGTGAGTCGACGTTTACCTTAGCCTAGTATTGTCAAAACAAGGGAACGACACTGTGGACGCGTGTAGCACCTTTATCAGTAAAAAACAAAAAAAATCTAGTCAGCAAGATAGAAAATAATATACTCTTCCCTGCTTACAAGTGTTTTCGACTGATATAAAGTCAACAAGTGTCCACGAATGTCGAGCCGTTTTGACGATATTAGGCTTGGATGGGCGTCGGCTCATAGAGAAATCTTATTTTTCTCACCTATCTTTTGATCCAGGTAACGACATGTACTCAAACTTTCGCGTTATATCTCAAACGCTAGCGTCACGTTCTCAAGGAGCTTTAGCTTTCTGAGATGCATAATTTATTTAGCTGCTCCGAAAAAACACGGTTCTCTTTATCGGGAACCTCGTATACATCTTGTAGCCGGCGTAATACAGGAAAGCGTAATACAGATCGAATTTTCGTGACCCTCCCCACCGCGTTCACTGTTTTAAGAGCGATGGTGTTACTGGATGTCTAAGCACTCGTTAATACAACCAATACTTTCGAGACCTCTTTTTTTTCTTCTATGCGCACAGATACTAAACAAAAAAAAAAAAGCTTATTTTAGCCGCATAAAAATCATTGCAATGATATCTGCTAACCTGTGTTAATTGTAAGTTGTACCTTCAACAGTAAAGAAAAATCAAGTGAATTGTTTTTATGAATAAAATTATACGACGATATAGGGCAATTTGTTTAACTTTCATATACACTTAAAATCGCGATGGGAATTTTTGCGGATGGGGGTATTTGTGTGCTGAATTACCGGTCTCGTCTAAAAATATGTAAGCGCCGACTGTGGTCCCGATCGTCTTATACAGCGCTGTGCTCAGTTAAGCCTACATTAATTATAAAGGTTAACTGCTTCACAAGATGTATATGCCAGTGCGGCCGTAGTCGGTGAAATGCTTCTGCTAGAAGCTGACCGGGGCGCCACTGTCTTGTCGCACGCTTCAAAGAAGGCTTCCTTAGGGTCCGTGGATACAAATGGCAGATAGCGAAAAGAGCGAGAACGCCTCGCTTGACTATTGTTGTCTAGGCTGTGTGATAAACCGCGCTAAAAAGGTGTGGGGGTCCTAGAGACGTCAAACTTGCTCAACATTTTCTTTTTACCTTTATTTTTAGTGTGCTGTTTCTCCACGTTTCGCTAAAATATTTTGGGACTTCTTTAGATGCCAGTACAACGACGCATATGAAACGCGTTGTGTGTTCTTTTTTTGTTTTGTTAGCAGTCGCGTTTTCTAACGAAGACATAGGTTGTTTCAAGTACGGCAAGCGTTGTGGTTTGCATGGAGTGGTACAATTCACATATTTTTTTTCTCTCCTGGAAAACAAAAACGCTGTGGCTAGCGTTACGTCCGGACGGAGCACTGGAAACGCGTATACCTAACCCTCCCCCCGCCCGCCTCTCTCTCCCCCGTGAACCTAGGGAAGGCGGAGATTTGGACGTAACTTGGGTTACGTCGGACGTAACGCTGACACTTCTAAACAAAAAGGGAATGTGTGTCGTAAGACCATATATGACTGTATAAGGAGACATACTTGACTTAAATCATTTATATAATTTCCGATATGTTTATCAGACAGATCAGAAATATTTAGTTCTTGAAAACGGTCTTTGTTACTTTATAGTTTAATATTCGATTGTGCAATATTACTTTCTTTAGGGTTATCCGGACCTCAATTCTCAATGCAGCGCGCTAACTCACGATTATTGTTTACTAATCACTCTTTTTTTCTAGCTCCCATTCCGTCCGCAATTAGGTGCCGGTTCCTGTGGAGAAATGGTTTGCACACAAAGCAAACACATCCCTGCACATCGAATACAATTGTGCATGTTTCCGCAAGGACAGATTCTTCCGAACTGAAGATGGCTCTTGCGTTCATGGAAGAGACTGTCCTCGAATAAGATAATACGTCACGCACAGATTAGATTTGAAGTAAATCAGTAAAATTTGCCGCTCCTATCAAGCCATAATAAGTCTTAATTTGTATTAGTTCGTTTACAATAGCTCTTATTTTGAAGGGTGGTTATTAAAGCTCGATAAGTAAGTTGTCGTAGCGCAGTCACTGATCGTCTTGGCGTACGCCTGGAGAAAAGAGTATCAAATTTTTGATGCCTCATATAGCAAAGCGATGGCGGCTAGAAAGGAACCAAAAATAGGTTTAATTTTGTTTGGGGAGCTGTCTTCCTTCAAGAACGGAGCCACGGGCTGAATAAGAAGATAAAAATACAAATAAAATATACTAAAAATATTTTAGAAGAGACAGTAAAAATTTAATATTGAATAAATGCTCTAGAGGTTTTATATTATGATTATTTGTGACGTCCACAAAACAGCTGTCAAACCAATGAGATAGTAGGAGAAAGAGTCATAAGCTGGATAAGATATTAAAGTCTGTTGAAAGCAGCGACATGCAACTCGGTATCAAAGATTTGCAGAGTCACAGCCAACTAACAGGTCACATGTATGGATGGATGATTGATGAATGCTAACGGTTCTATCCTCTATAAAGGGCTGATAGCTTGCACAGCCTAACCTAAAAAACTTAAAAAAGGCATATTTCCTCCCATCTTAAAGCCAATGAGTATCTGCAACATGAGTATATGTTGTTCGATATGTAGCCAAAATATCCAGAGTGTTGTGTGCATGTTGGGAGGTTTTGAGAAACGGTTGCAATCGTGCACTTAAAGGACCATTGACAACCCTGACGTTGATCTCTCTTTTTTTGTATTCTTTCAAATATTTTAGAAGACGCGCAATAAACGAACTACGCCAGCTACCATTGTGCAGGCAAGTGATATCACCATTCATAAATCACAAAGAGGTACGTGTGCAAAACATGGTGTATTCGTTATTCAAGTGGCCATCCACATGGGTACGGGTCTGTGCTGTACCCATCGATCTCTGTGGCAAGCCGTCAGACGAAGTTGGTAAATTGTGTGCTCGCAAGGTCGACAACTCTATGCTCCTGGTGGCTCTGTATCTCTCGCTTACGGCACTCAGCGAATATTTCGTGCAAGACAAAGAAGTTCATACCAGTCATGGAGGAAAACATCCCATTGGCCACGAGGGACGTGCACTCGCTGTTCTGCTGTGCCATCTCGGGGAGCACGCCCAAGACTAATGCAGAGGAAATCATAAATGCCGAGCAGTCTTCGACAGAGCCGACAGCAAGTAGGATGACATCGAGAGCATCACGTGCTTCGTCAAAGTGTTGACTTTAACGCTGTCTCAGTTCCTCTCGCCTTGATCCTGCTGTACTATTTACTGACACCAGGCACACATTAGACAGAGGGTAGCTTCCAGATGTGTGGACTACATTTCCTTTCTACGGACAAACGGTGAGAGAGAATACCAGAATATATAAATATATAGCTTTCTCAGATTGTTTAGCATGGCATATCACAAAATCGAAATACCTCAGGAGAGGAGCAGGAGGAGGAGGAAAGGAGGGGAGGAGGAGGAGCAGAGGACGAGGGGAGGAGCACGGAGGAGGACAGAAAGAGGAGGGAAGGAGGAGAGGGCCCGGATGAGGAGGAGGCATACCCTCCCTCCTCGTCCTCAAGAGCTGCGCTCTAATTAGCGCGTTACAGGGAAGTTTAAACGTCTTTCATTTTTTCTTCTGTCAATTAAGCGGCTCTCGACGGATATGCTGAGGCCATTAATAGGTATAAAGGCGATTAAAAAACGGCAAATGCTCGGACGAGTTTTTTTCTTTCAGTCCTGTAGTTTTTTGTATTTCGAGAGAGCAACACATAGCTTGCAGCTACGTCACCAAGACCGCATTCAGGGATAGGCCGTCACTGAATGCGACCTTGGTGACGTAGTTAAAGAATGCTGTAGCGAGCTTGGTTTTATGTAACTACATTTATATTTACAATATTTACAAATGGTTGTTAGTTGCAGCAGAAGCCGGCCATCGTAGAACGTCCGTGCACCAGCGTCACCCCGAATCTCAGTGTCTCGTGGCACCCGTCACGAATCGCGTGGCGCCGAAACACACCGCTCTCGCTGTCGTTCCTGTTGTCCTTGTAGCTCGGGGGCTACAGGTGCCCCCCTTGGACAAGTGGCTGTGGCCACTTGAGTGGAGTTTGTTTGGTGCTCTGTGGGTATTGGTGTGTTATCCTGATGCTTGGACGTTGGTGAATCAAAGGGGAGAAGAAAGCCGGTTTGAGTCTGTCGATTGTGACGGTTTCGCGTTTACCTCGAAGCAACAGGGTATAGTATTTTGGTGATTTTTCCAGGACAGGAAATGGTCCATCGTAGAGGTTTTGCAGAGGCTTCCGCGGTGCATCCTTCCTGACGAAAACGTGTGTAGCCTCAGCGAGTGCAGGATGTTGGAAAACCTTCGGTTGCGTTTGTTGGCGTGATGGAACTGGGCGAAGCGTTGACATTGCTTGCCTTAACTTGTGGACGTAGGATGCGGGATCCACGCTGTCTGGTATGGTAGGCGGCTCAATCATGTCCGCAGGCAGGCGTAGCGGAGCACCGTAGACGAGCTCAGCCACCGTACTCCCTAGGTCAGGTTTGAGCGTTGAACGCAACCCAAGCAGCACAATGGGCAAGTTGTCGACCGAGGCATCGGGAGACGACTGCGTGCGAAGTGCCGACTTTAGCTGCCTATGAAGGCGTTCCACGAGGCCGTTTGCTGCAGGATGGTAAGCTGTTGTGCGCGTACGGGAGCAGCCGAGAAGGGACGTGAGTTGACGGAATAGAGCGGACTCAAATTGGCGTCCTCGATCGGTCGTCACCGTGGAAGGTACTCCGAAACGGCTTACCCAGGTGAATAGAAAAGCTCTGGCGACCGTCTCGGCCGTTATGTTCTCGAGCGGGTAAACTTCAGGCCATCGGGAGAAACGGTCGACGCAGGTCAATAAATAGGTGAAACCGCGTGATGGGGGCAAGGGTCCGACGATGTCCACGTGCACCTGCTCGAAACGTAGTGACGGAAGAGGAAACACTCCGAGCGGTGTTCGTGTGTGTCGCTGTACTTTGCAGCGTTGGCAGGCAAGACAGGAACGTACCCAATCACGAACGTCGGCCTTGACTTTGGGCCAGACAAAACGGTTCGTAATCAGTTCCTGCGTTGCACGGACACCAGGATGGCAAAGCGAGTGTAGCGACGTGAACACAGCACGACGTAAGTTTTCTGGGACGTAAGGTCGTGGGGTTCCCGTGGACTTGTCGCAGACGAGGGTGACACCGTGATCTGGAAAAAATACGTCTTCAAATATCAGTGAAGTGCCGGCTTCGCGGATGGATGGAAGCTCGTCGTCATCTGTTTGGGCCTCTGCAAGCTCAGAATAGGTAAACTGCGTCTTCTCTGTAGCAATAGCGTTGAGGTCCAAACGAGACAGTGTATCGGCAGCAGTGTTGTCTTTTCCTTTCACGTGGCGCAAGTCGGTGGTAAACTCTGCGATGAAGGAGAGATGACGGCACTCTCGCGGGGAGTGGTTCTGACTGGGCGACTGAATAGCATGGACGAGCGGCTTGTGATCTGTCGCGATGAAAAAAATTGCGTCCCTCTAGGAAATGTCGGAAATGCTTTACAGCCAAGTAGGTAGCCAACAATTCTCTACCAAAAGTGCTGTAGCGTTTTTCAGTGTCTTGCAGCTTTCGTGAGAGAAAGAGATGGGAGACCAGATGTTGTCGATCTTCTGCTGCAAGACGGCGCCAACAGCAGTGCTGGAAGCGTCGACCATCAGGCAAGTCAGTGCTTCAGGTGAAGGATGTACAAGCAAGGTGGCGTCCGCGAGTTCTTTCTTGACCTTGTCGAAAGCAAGTGCTGCCTCAGGGGCCAAGCCAGGGGTGACTTCTCTGCGGTGGAACTGCAGAGTAGGGCTTCCAAGGGTGTAGCAACACTGCGCACTGTGGCACAAAACGCCTGTAAAAATTGACAAGGCCAAGAAATCGTCGTAGAGCGCGCTTTGTTGTTGGAGGTGGACAGTCCAAAATAACCTGAACTTTTTCTGGAAGCGGTTTGATTCCTTGACTGTTAATTTGGTGGCCAAGAAATTCAAGTTGGGTTGCACCGAACTGGCACTTGTCCGTGTTGATTACGATTCCATGATCGTGGAGCCTACCGAAGACTTGTTCCAAGTGGACCTTGTGCTCATCCGGGTTCGCACTGGCAATGAGGAGGTCATCCAGGTAAGCGAAGCAGAAGGGAGACCACGGATGACTTCGTCGATGAAACGTTGGAACGTTTGGGCCGCATTACGAAGCCCAAATGGCATCCGAACGTATTCAAAGAGGCCAAAAGGTGTTGTTATCGCGGTCTTCGGTATGTCGGATGGCTCAACAGGGATCTGATGGTATGCCTTGATGAGGTCGATTTTGGAATAGATTGTCGTGCCCGTCAGAAACGATGTACAGTCCTGGACATTTGGGATGGGGTAACGATCCGGCACCGTTGCGGCGTTGAGGGCGCGGTAGTCGCCACAGGGGCGCCAGTCGCCGGACTTTTTGGGCACCATGTGAAGGGCGGATGACCAGGGACTGGATGAGGGTCGCACAATGCCTAGTTGAAGCATATGCTCGAATTCTTCACGAGCGACGCGCAGCTTCTCTGGTCCAAGGCGACGTGGTCGGCAATGAACTGGCGGTCCGGTCGTGAGAATGTGATGCGTTACATCGTGCTTCGGCGTCTCCTCGAAGTTTCTTGGCTTGGTTAGGTCGGGATACTTCTGCAGAATTTGGGTGAACTCGTTCGGGGGCGGCTTCACGAAAGTTGGGCTGAGCGTTGGAGCACGCGATAGGACTCCCGACACATACATGTTGGTGCTTGCATCGATCAGTCGCTTGTTCTTCATGTCAACGAGGAGATTGAAGTTTCGCAAGAAATCGGCACCGACGATCGCGTGTTCTACGTCAGCTACCCAGAACAACCACTGAAACCGACGTCTGAGACCGAGGTCCAAGGTCAGTGATTTTTGTCCATAGGTAGCGATGAGGGAAGCGTTGACGACTTGCAGCGAAGATGTTTTGGTGCGATTTCTGCGATCGAAAGTAGAGGCAGGGATGACACTTACTTCTGCACCTGTGTCGACCAGGAAACGTGTGCCGCTGATCTTGTCGCGAACGTGGAAAAGGCGGCTAGTAGGCTGGTATGGGTCGCTGGCCGCCACTAGCGACCGCCCATCCCGTTTCCCTGGTCCCAGGAACAGGGAGCCCGACAGTGGCGGGCCTCAGAGCCAAACTGTCGGTGGTATCGGCACAGCGACTTTGTAGAAGACGGGGGAGATGGTGAGGGTTGACGGGAGCTGTCGCGACCAAAGCGTTGGCCTGCACGGTCTCGCGAGCGCCGTCCCGTCGACCGAGCACGTTGGGAGGATTCCCGTCGAAGCTCGGACACCTCTGCCGTCAGTTTCTCCATGGCCTTCCGGAGTTCGGCGATGTCCGAAGTAAGGTCGGAAGTTCGCTGTGTTGCGCCGATGGTAGGGCTGTTGACCTCCATGATTCGGTCAGCTAGCTCGGCGAGTTCCAGGAGTGGAAGCCTGTGGGCCACAGCTAAACCGACGCGAACGGGGGCGGGAGACGTTGTAAGAAAAGCTCTCGAAGGATGGCTGCGTCGATGGAGGCCGCCTTGTCGCCTAGCAAGTGTTGTAGGTGACGCAAGAACTGAGATGGCCGACGGTCACCCAGTTCTTCAGCGCTAAGGAGCTGCTGGAGGCGTCGCTGCTCTGAAGCGACGAGGCGACTGACCAGAGCCTCCTTGAGTGTGTCATACGGAGTGTCGCCGAGCGGCGAGAGGAGGACGTCTCTAACCTCGGTGGCGGCTTGGGGTGGGAGGGCGTCGATGAGGAGCTCGTACTGCCTTATCTGGGAGGTTATTCGGTGCAGGCGGAACTTGTTCTCCACCTGCACGAACCAGAGTGCTGGATCTTCTGCCCAGAACTTAGGAAGAGTCAGGACAGTGGTAGCTCCAATGGCGAGGGGGCGTCTTGGTCAGCTCCTGTAGCCATGGCGGCGGATGTCCGGGTCACCAGAAATGTAGCGAGCTTGGTTTTATGTAACTACATTTATATTTACAATATTTACAAATGGTTGTTAGTTGCAGCAGAAGCCGGCCATCGTAGAACGTCCGTGCACCAACGTCACCTCGAATCTCAGTGTCTCGTGGCACCCGTCACGAATCGCGTGGCGCCGAAACACACCGCTCTCGCTGTCGTTCCTGTTGTCCTTGTAGCTTGGGGGCTACAATGCTGTCGCAATATAAGCTGAGTGGCTCCGACGCGTTTACGGCAAAACGCACGTGCGACGTGTCAACACGTGAATGGGCCAGACCCATTGCCTTTCTTTTTTTTTGGGGGGAAGGAAGCGTTGGAAATTCGGTTACAGCTGAAATATTGCAATGTAAACATAGGCTTTCGCCACGCTGCTGCACCGACAATCTCATGGAAGGGTTCTCATGTGCGCATCAACCAGTTGCCTTTTTTTCAAGGTGTTCCGTCCAAGTAGCTTACCAACACAAATTATGATTGATTGGGCACTTGGTCGAAAGCTTGCGTAGACAGACGAAGGAGATCATTCGGCTTCGCGTCGCACCTCTCGACATGGAAGGATATCATGCGTGATGTTCGGAAAAAGGCGGCTTTGGTTGATAAGAGTCGTTTGCGCATGCATTGTTTCGTCATCGGGTATCGTTATCGGAGATATCAAAGCAATCAACTAAATCTCTCTAGGGCGACTACACCGAAACAATGTTCGTACAAATCCTCACCATTGCGATGTTCAAACCTTGTCTCCCATCTTGCTCTCGTGGGACGCCTTAGCACGCCGAAATAATCACCACAAAGCGGCAACGCCTGCTCTTCCGACGGTGGCATCGTTTCGCTTGACAGGACTCCATAGATAAATTTAGAATATTTGTCTAGAAGCTATATGAGATCAGACATTATGCAAAGCAAAAGAAAGCTAATCCAAGCATGAAATCCGACGGCCGAACGCAACTGGCCATGGACAAAGGTTGGCAGGCTCTCCTCTTGGCACGGCGCGATGGCGGCGGGAGAGGGGGGCGGAACATCCGGATGTCGTGACGTGGAAGCCACGCATTGTCGAGCGAGCAAGCTGTTTGGGGTTGCCCCTTACGTCACTATTTCCGCTAAAGTTAGCGGAATTTCTTCCCGCCATATTAAGCGGATCGTTAGGGTCAAGACGTCAGGGGCATGTGTGACGTCAGACGTGGCTCCGCGTTGCGTTATGAGATTTTTGGTCCCACCGACGCCTACGCCGGATTTTCTGCGACACGAGCTCCTAAACGCTATCGCGTTAAAACAGGCAACGTCAAAGAACAGAAAACGCCCAAAAAGAACAGGCAGCGTCAACCACAAAGAAAAACCACGCTTTCGCGTCGTTTTCCTCACATATGCCTCCCCACCTAAATATTGTAGCATTATACAATTTGCGCCCTGGTGTTCGCACTCAACATTAAAACTCTTGGGAAAACGTATGTTATGTATGCAGACACTCGCAGCCTCAGCAGCTTATCAAATATTATTCTTTTACGGTGATTAGACGGGAGATAAATCTCGTATCTCGGAGATTATCTGTCAGAAGTATATGTCTTTTCTTGTTTTAAAGAACCCTATGAGAAAGCCTCTATAAACTTGTATTTCTATACTACTAAAGTTTCAGGGATCACAGAGGAAAGTTTAGGTCTGCTTTAGTCCGTTTCACTTTAAAAGTCTGACCGTAGTCAACGCTACGATCTGATGGAGCCAAATAAACAGCTGCAAAAGTGCAACGTCACGGGGCTGGAGTTAGGCCTAGCGAACTGCGCGGCTGTTCGGCGAAGTGAGAGAGATAGGGTGCACACGCCTATTCGACGTCTTCTACGCACCATCAAACACTGAGATTAAGCACTCCGTCTCCGAGCACCGGTACTGTACCTATTTCGAATAAGCGCCACGGTCCATGCGGCGGAATCGCCGTGATTGCTCCCTGGTGCGTATCGCTGGACTGGCTCTATACATGCCGGCTATGTTTTCATCGCAGGCGGGCAACGTTAAAAATAAAGAGTTTTTGCGAACATTGAGAATGCTGACTTTATTGAACCCAACGTGCGCTTGCTGAAAGCGACGGGGAATCGCTGGGGTGGAAACTTTCCGTCGACATCCGACACCGACTAGAGGTCGCACCGACAGCTAAAAACAAAAAAATCAAACAGCTGCTGCAGCTGTTCGCTTTTTTGTTTGTTTCCGGTCACCAATTGTCCGTGCTACCTTTGTTTCCAGTTGTCCCTTCTTGTGTGCTTGTGTGTGCGTACCTACAGACTTCTAGACTTTTGGAGCACAGAACGCGCATTCGGGTAGATGGGTGGCGTGATTATCACGCTCGTTATTGAATCTCGATGATGTGTCCTGTCGAGGAAGCCATTTGTTACAATCCTCGTCTATGAGACGCACGCAACTCGGCGCTCAGCTCTTTGAATTGTGGGCGGTCTGCGCCACCTAGCGCGTGCATGCTTGAACGTTGTTTTTGTTTAGCTCTGTTAAAAGTCAAATAGCAGCAGCTGCCAAAGTAAATAGAGCGAAACAAGAAAATACTCTACTTATATTTAGTTTCGAAGGCAGTTTAGAAACTATCGCGTATAGCATTTACAGGCACATGAAAGCCTAGAAACCAGGGGTGGCAAGGCGGACTTATGCAGAGAACCGTAAGAAATAACAACTTTTAATTGAAAAGCCGCAAAAAAAAAAAAAAAAAGAAGAAAGAAACAAAGCGTGTTTTTTTTGGCGCATTTAATTTTGCTTATAAAGCAATTCCTAATTATATATATATGTATATCTTTTGTTCATTTCCTTTTGTAAATCAAGCACTTCGGAGTTGTGGGAACCCATCGTGTTCCTTCCCACCGCATCGTGCGCTGCTGACGCCATGTGGCGATAACATCGAAGGGGCGTCGCCGAAGTGGACAATCTCGTGCCCACAGCGGCGCTGCCTGAGGATGACGAGGCTACAAAAGGGACGAAGAGACGACGGTTAGCGCGCTCGTCTGCGTGGGACGAACGACAACGGCTGCCTGGCTTCTTGAGCGCGGGGCTCTGATCGAAACCAACGCGGCCACTTGCCCGGAACCACAGCTTCCCATGGACGACGTTGCACGTCGACCAGCCGAAAGCCGTCCCATGACGACGTTTTCGGGCTGCCCGCAGACTGCCTGGACATTGACGTGAGGCTTGCCTCGTAAACATTGTTGGGTTAATAAACAGTTAACCTAGAGCGTGTATCGTGTCCACCCGAGGAAGGGGCGTTAAAGAACCGCCCACAATGAGATACCTCTGCAGGCTTTTCACGTCATGTGGGCACGTCATGTGGGCATTGTGGGCGGTTCTTTAACGCCCCTTCCTCGGGTGGACACGACACACGCTCTAGGTTAACTGTTTATTAACCCAACAATGTTTACGAGGCAAGCCTCACGTCAATGTCCGGGCAGTCGGCGGGCAGCGCGCAAACGTCGTCATGGGTCGGCTTCCCGATGGTCTGGAGGCGCGCAAACGTCGTCCATGGGAAGCTGTGGTTCCGGGCAAGTGGCCGCGTTGGTTTCGACGCGGCACTGTCATCCAGGGGCTCCGGGAAGGTCACCGGCTTGCGGCGGCAATCCAAGCCCCGCGGTCCAGAAGCCAGGCAGTCGTCTTCCATGGGGGCCGCAGCTCCAGGCAGGTCGCCGGCTAGCGGCGGCAATCAGAGCCCCGCGCTCAAGAAGCCAGGCAGCCGTTGTCGTTCGTCCCGCGCAGACGAGAGCCGTAACCGTCGTCTCTTCGTCCCTTTTGTAGCCTCGTCATCCTCAGGCAGCGCCGCTGTGGGCACGAGATTGTCCACTTCGGCGACGCCCCTTCGATGTTATCGCCACATGGCGTCAGCAGCGCACGATGCGGTGGGAAGGAACACGATGGGTTCCCACTTCAGATCAGGGCAACGCGGACTTCCGCTCCTCTGCCGCCGCTGCCGGCGGACGGCCACAAGCCACCGTGACAACATGGATGGTGCAGACCGACGGTGGACCGGTCGGCTGGGCATCCCGGCAAGCCTGGGAAGAGCAACCACGCCCAGAACAGCGGGGAGGCGCACGTCATCTTCCCCGAGCCTTTCAGGGGACTGACACTGGAGGACCGCCACCCCAACGAGCCAGTGGCGCAATCACACTGCAGAGGAACGGAGGCTCCTCTGTCCGCTGTGCGGAGTCCCGGAGCTCGCTCGAGAAACACACCGAGCGAGGGCTCCTACACGTGACCCGGGAAGCTGCCGACCGCGCTGCGAGGCTCCAGAACCACGACGAGCTGCAGCTAGAGGCCATCGACGTCGTACGCAGGCAACGTCCTCAACTTCTGAGGTCAAACGACCACGACGAGCACGTCATCGACATGCCTGACTTCTTGAGGGGGGAGTTAGACGCTATGGGGGCGCCACTGTGCCTAGAGAGCGCGGGGCGTTACCCCCGGTGAAAGGAACGCATCAAAGCAGCAGCGGCGACGCCGACCGGGGAGAGAGAAGCAGGGTCTGAGTGAAAGGTACACGCTGCGGCGGTGTCGACCGACGACCTTCGTTAATATTAACTTCATGTTTGCAATTTACTAATAAATGTAGTTTCACGTTTTCCGAAATCCTGGCTCCGTGCTGTTCCTCCGGGTTGGGCACGCAGCAAGGCAACGTTCCCACAAAGTACTTCTCAAACGACGTCACTGCTGTCCCGAAGAGCCCAGCAAGCGAAGCGTTCCTGATGGTTTTATTTTACCGCGCCTTTATTGTTGAGACAGAGCGTCTCGCGTAACAGTACCGTGCGGCAGCACGGCTGACAAAACGCAAGCTGCTTTTTTATTTTGTGAATTTTTTCTTCATTCTAATCTCCAATTGGTAACGCTTCCGTGGGGCCGCGAGCCTCACTTGAACCCGCAAAGAGCCTCAGTTTGGTCACTCCTCTGTAAACCAAACACGCCGTTTACCAATCAATGTGAGTTTTCATACACCGAACGTGGGCAGTGCGCACGTCCAGAAACGATTCGTGAAGTCAAACGTGCTTAAGCGCTCGCGACTCCAGCGAACCATGGGGCGCGCTGGTTAGGCAAAACGGCGGACGAGAGGAGGTCGTTTTCGTCGTTCAACACGCGGACCACCATAAATGTCTGCACCAGCGTAAAATAGGCGTTACATATGAAAGCAAAGGATTTTCGAAGGTAGAAACCTTCTCTAGTCAGTGCGTAGGAATGACACGGCGGAAGCATAAAAATAATTATGGGAACGATGTTTGTTTCTATGTCGTGCGATATATGCTATGGAACCAAGCTTTAAGCGAAGCTTTGCTCGACAGATGCTCGAGTGCGTCTCCATTGCTGATGTTGTCTTGCGCGTCGCGCGAAATCACGACGGCGTTTCGTATTTCGCTGGCAGTCGCCGAGCAGTTGAGTTTCTGTTTTCTTTGTCAGTGTTTAGCCAGTCTATGATCTCTGCCGCCGTAACGCCCCCTTGCCGAGGGAGCCAATCAGCCCGCGGCGCAGAGCGAGAGGACGTGAGCGCATGCACGGGAACTCCTAGGCAACTCTCGGCTGTTCCGAGCTAGAGTGAACTAGAAACGATTGAGTGGGGCGAGATACAGTCTCCGCTCATGCTTTCAGTTGCACCTCAAAATGTGGAAAGCGATCAGGTGGAACCAAGCCACTTCGATCGCAGCGCCACCTTCGCTGCGATCGAAGCGAGCGACGACACAGGTCAAGGTCATATGGGCAATATAGCCCTTTAGGGGCTATATTGTATTTTTATGATTTTGACGTCAGAGGTAACGTCAAAACACCACGTCACGACGACGTGACGTTACGACGACGCCAATGACGTCATCGTCGACTACGACGTTACGCGACGCCAAGATGCTGTCGTAAGGCCGTCGTGACATCGCGTCGCGTCGAGGACGACGCCGTTTCGCGACATCAAGTCGCCGTTGTAACGCGGTCATGACGTCGCGCCGCGTCGAGGACGACGTGGACGTGGTCGTCGATGCCGACGTTGACGTCGACGCCCCGCGCAACGTCAAACATCGCTATGACGTCACGTTAACGTCGTCCTGACGTCGTCGTCAACGTCAACGTCACAACGACGTCACGACGAAGCCTTGACGGCGTGTAACGTCGTCGCCTTCGCCAACATCAACGTCGACGCGCCGTCACGACGAAGTCTTGACGTCGTGTAACGTCGTCGTCGTCGACAATGACGTCGACGTCGACGTCGCGAAGTTGTCGGGACGTCGTCGTGACGTCGAGTTGCGTCATGTCGACAACGACGTCGGCGACCTCGACACCAAGAGTCTTTATGACGTCGCATTGACAAGGACGCCGTCATCTGTGACGTCGCGTCGACGTCGTCGTCGTCGTCAACGTCAACGTTGACATCGACGTCGTTGTCAACACAGTATGACGTCAGGACGCAGTCTTGATGTCGTGTACCGCGCGTTGTCAACGTCGATGACGACGTTGACGTCAAGGCGTCGTCGTGATGTCGCATGGCGTTGTGACAAGTCAGGTCGCGGTGGCGTTATGTATTGATGTGATGCCTGACGTTTAGGTTGTATAAAAAATACAGGGTGTCACAAAAATATGTACGGGAATTATTCACCGCAAAAATAAACCAGGCATCGCTGAACGCTCATTCTCCGCCCAGAGGTAGCGCTAGAGGTCACAACCGAGATGCCCAAGTTTCAGCCCGATCCGATAACTTAATCAAAAGTTGTAAGTGATTTTCTGAAAATTTCAATGGGAAAATGGAGCCCATTAAATTTAGCCCGTTTTCGGTTTCTGGTGCCATAGAGTCCCCATGTATTTGAAAACTCCCGTCGGCCGCACATTTTCCCATTCGAAAGTTTTCAGAAAATCTACTTATAACTTTTGATTAAGGTATCGGATCGGGCTGAAACTTTGGCAACTGGTTGTGACCTCTAGCGCCATACGCTTCGGGCGGAGAATGAGCGTTCAGCGACGCCTAGTTTATGTTTTGCGGTAAAAAAAAACCCTGTAATTTGCTTTTTGTGACACTCCTGTATAGCCGATGTTCTATTGTTTCTATGACCTTGACCAGTGTGCCAGTCGAGCTTGTCGTTGGAACGCAACGCGTAGCTGTTTTTCCACATGCGGAAGGTGCAGAAATAGCACTCCGGTGGCCCCACTCGTTCTTTCTAGTACACTCTATCCGCAGCTGAGCGGGGAGGGACGCCATTTTCATTCATTCGCCCGGTAGAGTGCGTGGGATCGACATCCAAATTTCGGTCCTCTCCTTTTATTTGGCAGGCTCTGGCGAGAAAATGATATAGTGTTATTCCTCGGTGGTTTAAAAAGTTAACGAATTAAGTTTCTTCACATTTAAACGCAAACTTTTATTCAGGCAAAAAAAGAAAAAAAAGAAATAAGCCCGTAGCAGACGACGCGTAGCCTCAACAGTGCTCTGCGCCAGCAGCGTGTTGCGTCAAAATGGCGGTTCGTCTCCTCTTTGGTCCCTTCTTCCTCTCTCGCTGCTTCGGCGCTCTCCTCCCTTTCCTTCACCTTTCTGCTTTCCAGCGCCTTCGTCGCCACACCCACTGGCCAGACTCTCCCAATATACGGCTGAGCCGCGACGAGAACAGCGCCACCGCAGGGGTATCTGGTGGTGTATATGTAGTGTATCTTGGAGTGATACGCGAGCCTTCCACAAAACTAATGCTTTAGAAAAAAAATATAATATATATATACCCTTGCAAAATATACCTAAGCTCGAAATAATAATAAAAAATTGTCTCATATTGTATAATAATACATGTACCTATCCGCTCAATAAAAGGAAATGCAAAATATGCAAATAAAACTTATTCTTTGTATCTGCGCAGAATTCATCCTGTACAGAGTATGCTTGCAACTGAATAACCAACCGACTCATCCATGAGCGTAGGGACCGCAACTCTGTCGCAGTGGAAGTTTTGTAAGCAATAGGGAGTTTTCGTAGACCGCGTTTTCACCTCCGCTAAGCCCCCTCCGCAGCCCGCTACGATACCCGGAACTCTACAGTCAAGGCCATCGGCGCGCAGGCGCTGTAGCGGCTTCTTCGTTGCGGAGGGCTTAGCGGAAGGGGAAACGCGGTCTACGAAAACTCCCTATTGTACAATCGGAATCTAACGCGAGCAATAGTAGCGTGTCGAGCTCACCTTTTGGCAGCAATATTTCCCGCCTTCTGTAATGCTTGATGTCTTGAAAGTGCGAGAGTGTGGAAAAATTATTAACTAGCACGTACAAAACAACGGCAAAAAACAAAACAAAAACGCACACGCAAACATATACGACAAGGACTGGCGCTTTCGTATATGTGACTTTTTTGTGCTTGTCTTGTTCGCGCGATCTAATAATTATAAGAATAAATCAATCATCCCAATTCAATCATCCCAATTTCAAAGGGGGAAAAACATGCAAATAGAAAAGGAGACATCGGCTGCCGCGTTGGCGGTGTCGGCTTCTTCTTTGCACCTGGGATTAGACTTCGTCAGTCGCTCCAGAGTAATACTTTTTTTTTTCACTTTCCACGGAGCTTCTAGAAGGTACTGCGGAGGCGTATAGCTGAAATAAGAATAAAAAAAAAAATAGCGGGGATCGCTTTACGCTCGGGGCGTGTTTATGAATTCTATGAGTCATGCAAAATGTGCACAAAGGTGTATTACAAAGCAAGAATCTATGTCCACGTGCTCCTAGCTATGCACCGGTTCTCCTGAGAGCATTCGGCCTTTGCTCCCTTGTTTTTCAGATTTTGCCGGGAAACGCTTATGAACAATACCAAAACGAACAAAATATCGTATACGTTGGAACATAAACTTAGAAGCTTGAACAGATGACGTACCTTTTCGCCGAAAGATTGTAGAACAAAAGTACTTGAAGGAAGAATGGCTGAAAAGATTATCTGCGTCACAGCTGGTGCTTAGCAACGGACAGCCTCTGTACTGTACTTCGTTAACAATGCACTTACCGTGCCTGTATAGATGCTGGCACGAGAATGGGACGTTTAACAGCAACGCAGCGCTGCACGAGTGAGAAGCGCCGGAAATGCTTTGGTTCCTCCCGTTGATTTTGGCCGCCCTCGGTATGTTACCCAATTGAATTCTGCTTACTTATTAAAGTGTAAAATTTCTTCGTGGACGCAATGTGCAGGTAATGTTGCTTGGGTAGACGCAATATTGTTCGGAAGAAGAAAAGAACCGTGTTTTCCTCACCGCAGAAATAAAGTGCGCATTGCCGAACGATAGCACTCTGCCCAACTGTATAGACACCGTATAGTGCTAAAGGCTGGTTCACACTGCCCCATTTTCTTACGTTAAGTTACGTTACGAGATATTACGTTGAAGTCACCGGGACCTCTGTGCTTCATATTAAGCGAGGCTACCAGTTCAAGGAGAAAGCATGACACGCGACATTCGAGACACGAATGTTTTGGTGACTTATACGTAACGTAACTTAACGTAAGAAAATGGGGCAGTGTGAACCAGCCTTAACGGTCCGAACCCAAAGTTTCAAAACTTACTGTTATCTAATTAAAAAAAAAAAAGTCGCCACTTTGCCGTACTAGCGTGGCAAAGGCCGTGGTAGCAGGGAATGTGATCTGTCGGTGTGGAGAAACTGTGTGCACGCGTGGAGATTGGACGGCGCAAAGCGGCCCTGTGTCGTGATGGTAGGTGCGCGAGCGCTCTGAATGTTATCGTCTGCGGTTGCGGTGTAAATGCAATTTTCTCGGAGCCTGTTGGAGTGTGAGACGGACTGAGAGTTCGCAAAACAAAATAATTAAAACGAGGCAGTGCGGAGCAGAGGCTCTAGCACGAGTTCGCGGCAACAAAGAGCCGAACACTCGGAAAGTACTTCAACCTGTAGCGGCAAAGGAGTCTACTTTTTTTTAGGGCGCAGCTCTTAGGCGCTTGTTTCCGGCTTGAGCGGCGTCGCCGTTGATGTCGCCGTCGGCGTCGGCGTAACCGCGCGCGTTGCATTAAGGGAATAATGCAAGCGGGCGTAACCGCGCGCTGCATTATGGGAAAGTTCACCGCTAGATTTAGCGGGGAAATTATCGCTAAATTGTAGCGGGAAATTTAGTGAAAATTTCCCGCTAAATGGGAGGGGAGCAGGAGAGGAGGAGCGGAAGGTGCGGAGGGGGAGGAGGGGCATACTTTCCTCTCCCTACCATCCCCTCCTCCTCCCCAAGAGCTGCGCTCTAAATCGGCATTACAGATAATTGTAAACGTCTTTCATTTTTCCCTCAGCTTTCATTTCGCTCTTTCTTCTGCTCCTGCCCTGGGGAAGCCCGGAACGTGCTGGTTTCGCGGAGCAGCGCGCCGCTTGATGTCAAAACACGTGATGTTTTACCTCCGCCAAAAGTAAAGGTCCATACGCACAATCGCGTTTGAACGTGTTTGAGTGCGTTGTGGCGTCCTTGCGGCCAGGAGCAGTGGATTGCGGTGCGACGCGCGCCTTTCCGCAACGCTCGGTAGCGCGACACAGTCAAGTAGAGACTCGCTCAACTTTCCGAAGCGTTGCGGTGCGTTCGACCAATCAGAAGCCGAGAAAGGAGAGGAGGGTCACGTGTTCGCTCGGACCACTCGGCGAGGCTTATCCGGTTCTCCGCTCGCAGAACTTGCTTTTTCCTTTTGGGGAGCGGTGGGGACTGCTTTTTCCAAGGCTGCGATGGTTCAAGCTCGACAAAATGTCGGGGAAGCCAGCGGGATTGTCTCAAGATCGAACACTTCGAGGCTGTCGCCGGGCGCCGCCATGTTGCCGAGAATTTCGCATTCTATTGGTCAGCCGCTAGCATCGATATAGCGTTCTTATTGGCTCGTGACTGCGCCCGACAGCGTGTCAACGCAACCGTATACAAGCTTGGCACAAGCGCTCTTCGCAACGCAACGCGTCCGCTTGCCGCTATGGAACGCACCGCGCTCAAACGCAGGTGTGCGTAGAGTCCTTAACACGGAGGCACTCAAAGAAGAGGTATGGGTTGTTAAAGATATTGCAAATGCTGCGTTTCAGGCACGATCACCGATGCCGGTGCAGATTCCTCTAATACTAGGCCACCCACCTTTTATCCGATGTACTACCTTTGGACGTCCCCTAAAGGCCGATATAGGGTATGTGTGCCAGCACCGAAAAACGTCAAATGCACCCAGCTTGATCTCTACTCAAACAAGTCTTTGTGCGAGCTTCGGTGTCAACCTGGTAAGCTTTCAATGCATTCCTTAATTCAGCTCAAGCACGTGAAGGCAAAGTTGAATTAAACTTTATCTGAATCCAAGTCAATTTATAAGGTTATACGAAGAGCATGCACTTCAAAAACAAAGAAATGTCTCTGAGTTCGCTTTCCTGCAGAACACGAGTCAACGAATCACGACGAACAGTACAAAGATCCCGGCGAATGAGGAAGCTTAGGGGTACGATTGCACCAAAAAAGCGTGCAATGGGAATAAAGTTTCAGTTGCTCATTGTTTCAAGGCACCTCGAAATTCCAGATCTAACCAATCGTCCCATCAACTTTGTCATTCGCTGGAGTGCTTCTGTCGTTCGCCATTATTGGCTATCTAAATGTTCTGCAGAAAAATAAACTCACATAATTGTTTTAGAGCAGTAGTTTTCCGGTCAGTGGAGGATGAGTCAGCGCGAAGCCGGAACTTTCAAATATATGCTTCTTGATTTTTGTTTTGCTCTGTAGGATTCTCCGCTGCTTAGGAATACATAAAGCTCCATCTTGGCGGAGGCCTCAATATGTCCTTTTTCATTCCTTTTTTCGTCGGTCAATGCCCTCTTTACTTTCACCGTAGCTGCATGAGTCAGTCATAGTATCATTTTAACATCGTTGAAATTTTCAACTATCCATATTTTTCTTAGGTGTTAGCATTGAAATTGATGTTATTCCTTATTTTTCGAAAAATGATCCACTTTCGGTATGATACAGCGGCGTAGACGTTACATTTTCCCGGCCGGGGGGGGAGATGCTGCGCGTTACCTTTTCGCCAGAACTGGAGATTGAAGCTAACGAAAGCACGCTGAGATTCCATTTCCCACGTGTTTCGTCAATAAAGGCAACATGGACGTTATTTTGTTTACATGGCCACTAGTAGAGAAGCTCGTTACATGGCTACGTAAACAACGTCTCGGTCAAGAAGCATGGCCCGGGCTGGAGAGGGGGGGGCTGTGCCCCCCCCCCATTCCGAGCCCTGCCATGATCTGGTGAGACCGGGGGAGGGAGACTCTGCTCTCCCCTCCCCCGGATTCACCAGGGGGGGCACAAGCCCTGATGCCCCCGGAAGTCTACGCCTATGGTATAATATGAAGCTCTATATCACTTGCAAACATTTCTCATCAAGAACGAAGGAATATGTAGCAATTACGGTAATGAGCACATTGTTATATTGTACACAGTTATAAGCTTTCGGAAGCTTGGCATAGTCGAGATACGTTCGCTTTTCTGTACATATAGTAAAATCAAAAGTATTGCGTGATAAAAAAAGCGACACAAACGTTGGTTATTTGGGTCATGATTGAAGCCGGTAACAGGAAGTTCGTGTATTGCAGTGAGCAGTATAACAAACCACGGGTCTACGAGATATGGGGACGTGTGTTCCCGCAGAGCACATGGGAGAGTTGTGGTCGCTGACAGCTTTAGAAACGTAGGCTGTGTGTCATCAATTACGATCACGCATCTTTTTTTCGTGATTCGTTCATCGGCATATTTTATATGCTAATGGCGCCATTTCATTGGCTGTCGAGCGATAATACGATGCTGGAGATTCGGCACGCTCTACGTTCCTTGAGCTTCACTTAGGCCGTGTTCCAAAATTTACTCAATCTCACTCTAGGGTCAAAGTTCTGTACCTTGGCGTTCGAAAACCTACCCGCGTCCAGCGTTGCTCGATCTGTCTTGTCACATGACAGGATCCGCTGGAGCAACTCGTATCCATTCGAGTAAAGGTTGGTCCATCACACTTCCGTGAGTCTGACTGGAGTGCGATTGCAGCGGCTTGCGAACTACTAACAGCTGGGCCGTGATAGGACCCAGATGTAAGGAAGCGAAACCATAGACACGATAGGCTGAAACAAATATTTCAAAGCTTAGTAGTGAATCTTACGAAAATAATTTGTTTTAATTATGATTTTACACACTTTCTAAAGCCTGACGTCAGCCACGGTAATTAATTTTATCCCGTAAGATCTTTTTTAAGTTTTAGTATTTGTTTTATATAATTATTTTTCTCGTTAGGAAAACCAACAATCCTGCGTGCGTTTGTATTTACCACGAACGTTCAGATACACCGCGAACTTATATTCTCAATACTTTCCTGCGTTGGGAATTTGAAGCGGAAGGAACCATTATATCAACGGTCATTTAATGTCTCCATGAGTGATCACATCCTTCGTGTATTTTGTAGGGTTCAGAAAAATGCAAGTCTGAGTGAGCGCTGAAGAGATCTTCGTGGAGTCTGTAGCGACTGAGCACCTCGACCTGTACTACTATGACAAGCGGGATAAAAAAATTGTTACAAAGTGCCTTAAACGTTCTGTGCACCCCGCACCATCTATACTACGGCTTGCAAAGTTGTGAAAGACGCTGTATCGTCCAGTAAGATTTATTATCCATTCTCAGCGTGTCACGCCTCTTTTGTTGCAATGACGTGCACATTTGTTCCGTTAAGCGATGGCCACTATGACCAGTCTCAAATGCTGCATTAAATAAAGTACCATCTGTCACCATGGTCAATAATTCTAGTCAGACACAAGTCACAGATGCGCCAGAAGTTTCCCTCTCCTCATTACCTTCAGCGATTGTTCCTTTCAAGGTGTGGGAAAGAATGCGCCAAAAAGGTCATTGCGAATTCATCGAAGGCACAACATTTTTGCAAATGGTCTCGCGGAGGTTAGATAAGTTTCCCAATGGATTCTCCTCATGCTGGGTGGTCGGCGAAGCGATTCGATCGTGACTCACTCGCGGTGGAATTTATTTGAGCTTTCTTAACTTGTGCACGAGAATACATTGGTCTATGTATATTTCTAAACATAGCCTTTTTCCGCAATTAAGGTAGACTCGCCATATCTCGGAACCTGGAAATGAGAAAAAGGTACACGCACAGAGTTTAAAAAAGGCGTTCGGAAAACTTATCAGAAATTATTTCAAAATACAGTTCCAACGAACCAACAAAACAAAAATAATATATGCACTTTCAAAGTCAGTAGAAACGTGAACAGATTAACCCAGTTCTGGAACTCCCGCGGAGGGGGGGGGGAGAGAAGGGGGAAGGGGGGAGGAGGGGTCAGGAGAGAAGGTACCTCCCTCATTCCTGCTAGTCCGCCTACAGTCTTTTAAAGCGCCATCTAGATTTTCGTTCCAAAACTGTGTGTTCCATAGAGCGCCATCTAGGCGCTGTGCTTAAAAGATACATCATATTAGACTGCAGTTACCATGAGCCGTCCAAACGGTGGCGCGACAGCGACGGGGAAGGCCAGGGAGGGGGGCTTTTCTTGTGGAGGCGGCATCTGTGGGCAGTTCCATAACTGAGCCAATCTAGTAATATTAGTCACTATTGTAATCTAACACTGTCGAATCATCGCAATTCATTTTTACATTACAATACTTATAAAAGAATATGATTTCCTCACTATCCGACTAGCTCTTTCCGGTTGAGCGCAGTGTTTTGTTACGAAACGTTATAGTAAACGTCAAGCAAGAAATGGCAAACGATCGCACAAATTGTGTCGCGACTGACAGCAGCAGGTGTTTCGTTGTTGAGGGATGG